>JAPYMA010000264.1:0-47053 GCA_035041965.1 Anisakis pegreffii | reverse complement strand
AATCAAGAGCAAGTCACAACAGAAGTGATCAACAAAGCATGCACATATTATTATGTCACATCACTAACGAGGGAATTTCATCACCAGTGGAAAAAAAAGAAACGATATTTCGTCGAGATCATTCTATCGTATCTTAGAAGCTTTTTCATTCCGGATGAAATCCAGAGGCAATGAAACTCCTTAGTATCAATCGAATAAAATGCATCTAAACAGTCACAGAATCATTGAAACTGAATTGAAAGTGATTTAAGCCATCATGGTGGCTACAAATCGATGGTCATGTGGGGTGTTTGCTTTCGTCGTCAAGCTGGGAATTGTCGAAAAAGCATTGCGATGACTAATGAGAAGGAAAATAGCATAAGAATATACGAGAAAGTAGAGATGCAGAAATTTCATGAATCTCGAGTGTCATGCCTCGGATGCGAGCGTGCGGAGGTGTACACGTGCGTGTTTAAAGCATTGTAAGTATGGAACGTCGTTTGACGTTTTTTGACAGAGTGCATCCAGAAGCCTATTGCAAAATTCCAATGTGTTGAGTAAACATCACCGTAAAAAGTTTTGATCTCTGATCAGCTATTTGACATTGTATCATTGAGATTGTTTCATCAAAAGGAAGTTCGGATTCGAAACATTTGCTTTTGCTGGAAACTAGAGCATATGGATATATCAGAAACGATAGCTGATTGTTTCTGTAAGAAGCGTTTCATTGATATCATAATCAGCGTGAATCAAGAAGAGATGCACGTAAAAGGCGACTGATACAATTGAGATGTTCAATATCTTTAATTTCTATGCAGTCGAATCGCTCTGATGAGCAAATCGCTTTCTGGCAATAAGGTGCTTGAGAACAACTTCAACAAAACTGCTGAATGAATAATGTAAAGTATCCGTGCAAGCATACATCAAAACGATCGACAACATCCAAATAGAATAACGCAGAATATGATTTCTAAGACGTGAATAAAAAGTATGAGAAAACCGTATGGAGGCAAATATGTTCCAATGCACTATTTTGACGCTTGATTAGGGCTTCGTTGAAACTGCTTCAACAATATGAAATTCGTCATTATTAATGTCTAATTAAATCCCGTTCGGCTTCAACTTCAATCAAACCATCGAATTTCAGTACTTGATTTGAGCACATAAACCAGAGAAGACCGATTTTTTAAAAATGAAGACCCTCAAACAGTCATGCTAATGAATGTTCAATATAGATACAGTGTACTGAAATGAGCAAAGCCAAGCAACTGAGACAACTTCAGAAAATCGGCTATTCCTCAAAAATTAAGCAGAATTGCCCTACAAAATATATACTTTTCAAAAAGCAGAGAATCTGACAATCAGCAGAAAATAAAGTGCTACTGGAAAAATCGGAGAGTACTGTTACCTTGAACATGGCGAACACTTTAGTGCCATAGTAATCTGTGCATGAATCTATAGTGATGCAATGTATACGAATGAGCACCTCTGCGCTAGTTGAGTTACTTTAAAGAAAACAGCCGTATTTCCCCAAGTAAGCAAAATCGCTCAGCAAAATATATATTTTTCTGAACGCAGAGGTTCCGATGGATCGAACGGTGTAATGAAATTCATTTGTTTTTGGGCAAACTTGAGAATACGGTTAGCTCGAAGATGGCAATCCGCATATTGATATATGAACATTTTGATTGCTCTACAGTGATCGATGTATATGAATGAGCGCGACTGCGCTACTTGAGACAGATGCAGTAAAATAGCTACATCTTGCCAAGAAAGCAAAATCGCTCAGCAAAATTTATGTTTTTCTGCATCTAGAGGTTCCGCTGGATCGAACGATGTACAACTACTCAAAATTGAGGATAAGGCGGGCACGAAGATGGCAAACCGCATATCATTGAGAAAATAGCTAAATTTTCTCATCTGATCATAATTGCTCCGCAAAATATATGATGTTCTGAAAGTAGAGGTTCTAAGCAATCGAATGCTGCAAAGAAATTTACATGTTACCGGACAAATCTGAGAGAACCGCTACCTTGAACATCATAACACTTATAGCGCCATAGTACTGTGTACAATTGATCTATAGTGATCAAATGCATATCAATGAGCATCTCAGCGGTAGTTGAGATAGCTTTAATAAAATAGCTATACCTCCTCAACTAAGCGAAATCGCCCGACAAAATATATATTTTTCTGAATGCCGAGATTCTGCTCGATCGATTGGTGTGAAGAAATTGATATGTTACTGGTCAAAGCTGAGGGTACGGTAGGTTTGAATATGTCAACCCCTATAGCATGAGATAAATAGCTATATCTCCTCGCAGAGGCGGAATTTTTCGGTTTCTGTTTCTTTTTTTGAGAGTAGAGATTCTGCTCGATCGAATAATGTACAAATATCAATATGTTTCCGGACGAACTTGAGAAGACGGTAGGCTTGAATGTATCAAACCTATATTTCTATAGTAATGCATAATGTCTATTGATCTATAGTGATCAGATGCATATCAATGAGCACCTCAGCGCCAGTTAAGATAGCTTTAATATTATAGCTATAGGTCATCTACTAAGCAAAATCGCCCAGCAAAATATATGTTTTTCTGATTTCAAAGATTCCACTGCATCGAACGGTGTACAGAAATTCATATGTTACTGGGCAAACTTGAGGGTACGGTAGGGCATAACCTGAAAACCCATATAACATTGGGAAAATAGCTATATCTCCTCATCTAATGATAATTGCTCTGCAAAGTATGCGATATTCATAAAGTAGCGAATCTGAGCAATCGAATGGTACAAAGGAAGTCACATGTTGTGAGTGAACGTGACTGCGCTAATTGAGATGTCTTCAATGAAATAGTTATATCTCCTAAAATAAGCAAAATCGGTAACATATTAATGTTCATACATCATTCGATTGAGCAGAATTTCTGCTTTCTGAATGTGAAAAGCTTGCCGAGAAATTACACCTCTACGAGGAGACATAACTGTTTTCTTGATGCTATAGGGGTTAGCACATTCAAGCCAACCGTACTCTCAGCTTTGACCAATAACATATCAATTTCTTCACATCATTCGATCGGGCAGAATCTCTGCATTATGAAAAATATATGTTTTGTCGGGCGATTTTGCTTTGTTGACGAGATGTAGCTATTTTATTGAAGCTATTTCAACTAGCGCTGAGGTGCTCATTGATATGCATCTGATCACTATAGATCAATAGACATTATGCATTACTATAGAAATATAGGTTTGATACATTCAAGCCTATCGTCTTCTCAGGTTTGCCTGGAATAATATTAATGTTTCGCATTGTTCGACTGAGCACAATCTCTTCTTTCCAAAAATGAAAAGACTGGAGAGAAATTTTTATTCCAGGAGGAGATATAGCAATTTTTGTGATGCTATACGGGTTAGCACATTCAAGCTTACCGTACCTCAGCTTTGACCAGTAACATATCAATTTCTTCGCACCAATCGATTGAGCAGAATCTCTGGATTGGATTTCATTGTGATCAAATGCATTTCAATGAGCTCCTCAATGCTAGTTGAGATAGCTTTAATAAAATAGCTATAGCTTCTCAACTAGGCAGAATCGTCCGACAAAACATTTTTTTCCTAACGCAGATATTCTGCTCGATCGATTGGTGAGAAGAATTGATATGTTGCTGGTCAGAGCTGAGAGTACGGTGGGTTTGAATGAGCTGACCCCTATAGCATCAGGAAAATAACCATATCTCCTCGCAGTGGCAGAATTTCTCGGCGAAATTTTCATTTTTAGATAGCCGAGATTCTGCTCAATCAACAAATGTGCAAACAGCACTATGTTGTTGGGCAAACTTGAGAAGAGGGTAGGCTTGAATGTATCAAACCTATTTCTATGTTGTGGGATGATTTTGCTCACTGTTTTGATGATGGCGATCATTCCGATTTAAACATGCAGGATTACTTTTTATTATTCATTCAGCATTTTTTTTCAAGTTGTTCTTATGTATCTTGTTGCTAGAAAGCGATTTACTCATCAGAGCGATTCGAATGCTTAGAAATTGAAGATGTTTAATGTCTCAATTGTATCAATCATCCTTTCAGATGCCTTTCTTCTTGATTCAAGCTGATGATGATGCCAATTGAGAATATCTTACAAAAACAATCAGATATCGTTACCTAGAATCGACCAGGTCCTCATGCTCTAGTCTTCAGCCAAAGTAAAAGTTCGAAAAAATAGTAATAGGCGAGGCCGAATGTGATGGCCACCAATGAAATTAAATGGTAAATGAAAGATTCCAAGGTCTCGTTCGATGATGGGAAAACTCGAAAAAAAAAACGAGCCACGAGCTGGATTAGAGGCAGAGTCCAGTGCGTTATGATATATGATGAAGTTTTGCATTTGTCCTTTATATGCGGACAAACAAGACTACGACTATCTCATTCCAAGTCAGTTTTTAATATGGGCTATCTCGCCTGGTGCGGGTGATGGTTCACGGTGTGCTCACCAGAATCAAACAACAAGTTCTTTTGTTGTTAGGTATTTTAAAGTCAGTTTATTCAATGAATTTATGAACTTAGAAGTTATAATATAATCAACAAAAATGATTCTGTAGCTTCAGAACGTTTCTAATGATATGATCAAGAACTTCAGAACTGTTGCAATGATTCTTTTAGACTTTTTGCCAATAATTATTTGATTGATTCAGATGGCCACTCCTGGACTGGCCATCCATCCAATAATGACGATTTATTTTGCTGAATAAGTGTGAATGGTTATCTCCTCGTAAAACTGAATGTGTCCTACGGCCATCATTATCGTCGACATTGCCACTGCTGGTCTATTACTGTGATAAATTGGCTGTGTGCTGCCAAAATTCCTACTCATATCGAGTAGTAACGCGTTAGATGCAAGTATTGCCATGGCCAAATTTTTATTTTCTATGAAGCATAATTTAAACATATTCAATGAAGAGCATTACAAAAATTTCCTTCGGTATATCTATTTTGAAAAATTCAAAACAAATATAAAACAAATATAAAGCACTTTAAAAACAAATATTATATAATCAATGAAGTTCGAATCATCGAAGTTTTCAAAAATCAAATAGATGCGACTACTAATTAGTCTTAGGGATTACGATCCGATGAGTTTTGCTTCAGTATATCGAATATCACAGTGCGGTAAAGACTTCGTCAACATCCGTAAAACACCATTCGCATCATGCACCCGCTTCAGATCTTGGAGCGTCAGTGATTTAAGGCCACTGAAAGTCATTCTTGCAAAGCTGTACTCACGAAACAATTTTTTTTTCGCGATCACAAAACAAACTTTTGACAGAGCTCAACTCAAGAATTTCTTTTCAGAGTTCCACCATCCTTTCACTGAAAATGCGCAATATCCGAGAGTGTCTATACAAGTTGCAATCAGTACAAAATGATCAGCCATATAAATGCGTGCCAACCAAAACTGTCATTCAATTGAAAACAACTAATGAACAATTGAGTGCAGGCCACGGGAGTTCTTTCCAATTGTATCTATCTTTCAGAATCGTCAACGAATCACCACATTATGACAACAAACCTGAACTTCACAAGATTCTCAAGACCAAATTCTGTGATTCGTTTGCAACTTTCAATATGCAACGATTTCAGTATTGTACCGACTGCGTCGCCCATATATTCAAGACCGTAATCGTGCAAATTATTACATCGAATGAAACGCACCTCTTGAAGGTGCTTCAAACCAACTGAAAGGAACTCAATTCGGAAGAATTCAGCAAAACTTAAACAATTATTCTGTCACTCTGAAGTGAGAGCGAACAGGAATGGAATGTAATTATGGATTTTAAAGTGTCATTATACAATGCTTGCAAAGATGAAAATTGCTATAATGGTGACACACTCTTGATCGTGAATTATACGTTGCAATTAAGTAAGTAAGTTTAGTCAACGAACCAAAATGTCGACATCCGTAGCCAGTAACTGACGAATCGGTGGCATCAATACTGATCACATGCACTTGTTCCGATTCTTTACGAGGATCCAGTTCTGCTGTTTTTTTAATCAACTCGTTATAGTCTACGAATAGCTCATCCAATTTATCGAATCTAATCATCGATTATAATTCATTCAATTTGCACGACACTATCAATAATAAGAATGATAATAATGGTGGCAATTTCATTGAATAGAATAATTTTAAATGAATCATATCAGAACATTGAATGTCTATTCATAATGGATGAAGGAATTGATGAATAATTCAAAAGTGGCACCATCAACTGACCTCACCTTCCCCTCACATCGAACAATCCATTCGGCTGCTGCCACATCAGCTCCGACCTCTTTTACACGTCCGCGATCGTAACTAGAAAATATTCACTCTATCAGAACGACTGAAGTTGAGTTTTTGAGTTCGCTCAGCTGGTGATAGGATCATAAATAAAAACCGCTTCATACCCTACTGTGCGCGATACCGTTTCACGTCCACGCATTTGTGCATTTTGCAAAGTGAATAATGAATTCAGTTGAGCCAATCAATTATCAGTTAAAACTGACTAATTAAAACCCTCAAGCAATCCACGAAGACCAGGCAGATCGTGTGCACCAATCGCTCGTCGGAGACGATCCAAAATCAGCATACGCATCGTCGTCAACTATGAAATTCATAAACAATGATCGCAATCGGCCATATTCGTTCACGAAAACCGATACGAAGTGGTAATTCATTCGAAAATGTCTTACTCATACAAACCGATGCGAAGTGTTCAAATGTTGAGATAATGAAAAGATGAATTGCTTAAAATTTTTGTCCAAAACAATTCCCTCTCAATAACCCATTCACACAAACACCTGATCAAAATCACATCGATGAACATCATCAATTTGATTATCAGCGATCTCATTCACTTCCACACCAATCACACTTAATCGCTTACTACTAAAACCGCCATGCCGACACTAATAAAAACGTTTCAACTACATTTAGGAACTTGTCCTCTTCGGTTTATCAAAAAAATTTTATGCTCATTTTTAAGTCATCGGATTGACGGTTTATTTGGTCTTGTTTCAACCTGCGATCAGTTAAGTAGATCAAGATTTTGCAAAACATTGGAGGACTGGGTTGGGAAATGGACATTCATAGGAATTTGCATATTCGGTTTATCAAAAAATTTTTAAGCTCACTTTTAAGTCAACTACTTCATGAAATAAAAAGTATTCATGAACTCCTTTTCACAATCAACGTTCATGTTAAATGACTGTATCGTACAATTACGATCGGCAACGAATTTCGAATTTCAGACACTTTTATTGCACGAAAATATACAATACAGATGTTTAATAAAATAAAATAATAATAAATAAAATACAGGTGTTTAAAAAATAAAAATAAAATAAAATAAGTAAAAATGTAACATACAATAAAAAATAAAAGATACAGATGCTTCCATTCAATCTGAGAAACAGGCTTGTTAGGATGAAGTATGGAACGGGAGCATCAGTATGGAATTAGTTTTATCAATATTTCCACGAGAACATTCACGAACAATGAATGCAACCGATTCAATTGACAAGCACAAATACACTCACACCCCCCCCCCCCCCTTCAAAGAAAAAAGACAGATGTAAATACAATTCGGCACAACTCAGTCTACATGAAATACAAAGACAATATCAATTAACCCTAGTGACACGTATGAAATGACAGAAAACATTATTTACCTCCGGAAAGAAAGAGTCAATTCAACTAAATATAAAAAATATGACAGTGAACAATTCAAAACACAATAGGAATTAAAAGGAGCGAAGATCAATCAAATAATGTAAATGTGAACGGATGAAGATGAATCAAAATTTTGGTCGCACATGCAACGAGATCTTCACAAGATGAACGAATACGAAAACAGCTTGTGCTGATTGTTCGCCAAGGGCTGAGGAGTACATGAGCACTACCATTCAGAGATATGCCTTTGGTGTCCATTCCGGGTTTGGTTGTCTTTTCCGTGCCAATTGCTGAGCTGTTAACCGCGGGACGTCTTGTCTCAACATATACTCTCGGACTTTCCATCTCAACGAAAGGCGTTTCTTCTCACCAGGTGGTGGATTACGTCGCCATTCACGTTGATAGAGCTCGAATTTCTTCACCGGATCGTGCTTAAATGGAACACAACCAGGCAATCGACGAAGTACTGGTCGAATGGCTGAAATGTGAACATTCATTTGGGTTGTTCAGCTGAACGTATCGATGAAATAACAATTGTTATTGTTCATTTGTTGAACTTTTCAACAAATTCGTTCACGAAAACCTCACAACGAAAGGAAACCAACAAGGATCGACGGCCGGAGGAGGAGATCGTTGACAGAAATTCTCATCACTTGGCGTTGAATACACTGGCAACGATGGCCATTCGTACTCATATTTTTCTATAAACATCACGCATTCACATATCACCTATCTTTACTTAAATTCATCTCAAGTCAATTCGTTACTCGGTAAATGCTCTTCAAATTTCGATGAACTAGGCAACCATTCATTCTCAAATAAAACTTATCACATCATCCAAGTTATTTCACATCTCATCGACTAATCAATTTAACAATAATTCAATCAGTTCATCAACGGACCTTCACCTTCCTCAGATGTTCTCTTATAACCAACACCTTCGCCAACTTCGTTCCTTCCATCCGCCTGCGTCTCCTTTTTTAAGCCCACCTGTTTGGTCTGTAAAAACCAAATGAACAAAAATATCCTTACTGATCATGTTACTCAATTATTATCTTGATTCGATAACCTATACAATGTTATTCTTGTAGATGACAAAACCCTTTCAGTTGAAACACGTCCATCTAAACGTCATCCAAACTCTTTCAGTCCTTATAATTGTATATGCTCAATCCAAACTTACCGCTATTTTCATCATTATCCAACCATCTCATGCTAATGATTCATAACTGTTTAATTCAACAACAAATGAAGAGTTACTGACCAACTGAGTGATTCGTTGATTGTCTGCGATAAGTTTCTCAAAACAACGATATCCTTCGTAAATAAGATCTGATATTGCATTCCTGTCTAACTCGTCATCATCACTATCATCCTGAAGCAACTGGTATACTATAAAAATGAAAAACAATCAAGAAAACAAGTATAATGCACAAGGCCACAATGATGTAATGAAATTTTCATCATATTTTCCGATTTCAACTGGTATGAGCAAATGAGAATACCTCTTTATTGTCACACTCTGCATTAGTTCTTTCAGTCACACTGCTCGATTTTGCACAACGTTCATGTAGCAGTTCAGCGTTATTCAACGAACGAAATCTGCTCAGCAATTCATCATTATCATCATTCAAATGTTCCTTATTATTCAGACCTTAAAATTGAAACATCGACTTTACATACTTGATGCGAGGTGTACTTCAAATGACAAAAACATCTGAAACACTATAATTTATCGGCGATTATAACATCGGCATTCATAATATAAACATCTGTCAAGTGCATACTGAATCCTTAATCCAGACTCATATCAAATGTAACGTCACACTTTCCAATATTCGATCATGAATCAAACGTTTTCTTAGCTGCTGAACAACATGAAGAGTGCTAGTTTAATGATCTTATGTTTAACGCTTCAAAACATATATAGGAGATACCTTTCTTTCTTCCATTATCGCGCAATTCATCCGGAAATCGAAATGATGAGAATGAAACATTGGTCTCGTCATCGTTATGCTCATTGCGGTCTTCTTCTTCGATGAACTGCTCGATATCTGTAACGCAAACCATCATTCCGTTCTCATCTGGCCTCATCAAAGTATGAATACGCTAACAGACTGCTCTAAAACTGATCGGCTTACCATCTCGTAACGCAGTCAGCTCATCCGGTGAAACGTTGTAGCCCATCTCATTGATCGCCTCAAGCAGATCCCGTTCACTCAGCCAGCCTCGGCTACCACTCTGGCTGTTTTGACCATTCTCATTCACGGTTGGAGCCATTTCTTCGAGCCAGTCGAAAGAAACCGTACCGTCTGAAAAACTATTAAAATCTTGAAAATTCGCAAGAAGATTACACAACCTCAATGAACTCGTTAAAACTAAATTTTGAGTACAACAACCGCATCTTCTCCATAAGCCATACATAATGTCTCATCTATAAGCAAACAGATCTAATCATGAACTAGATCCGTTTGTTATAGATAAGAAATTAAATAACATATGACGTCAAAATGCATGATCGAAATTTGTGAAATAAACTCTCTAACGAATAACTGCACAAATCTTAGAACCGCACTTAGCAAACGATTTCTATTTGTTGATGCAGATAGACGGTGAGGTGATGGATGGTAAGTGTGTTTGGCGACTCTTCGCCCACCCAATACGGCATCTCCAAAGGGCCACCAGCGAAGAGTATTTCAGAAGTTCATTTGTTTCTCTTTGGGGGAGGAAAAGCACAAACTATACCCAATCTCAGACCACTGTACGGCGATTGACTCTCTAGCGAGCGTTTCGTCATCATCGCCATTCGGTTGCGTTGCGTTTGACGGCGGAAAGTTGAATTTTTGAACAAATTTTGCTTCCCGCATTCAATCGTTCGTTGTTTTGCGTATTATCTGTGCTGAAGCATCGTCGAGGTGGCGCGAATTTTAGATTACTGACACGTTTGTTGAAAAAGGTTGGTTGTTGCTTTTCACCTTTTACAGAAAGTCAGTCGTCTTTTTGCATTCGCACTTCTTTCAACACAAGTCTTCATCATACACCCCCTCCCTCACATCATGTGACGTTTGATTCTTGTTCGAGTTCTTCTGGTGTGCGTCAGCCAGTTGAAGAAATTTCCGCATGATGTAATTCAGCACTTGAGACGTACTCGACTTCTTGAGTGTCTTCATGAGCACCGTTCTGTAACATCAACGGTTCATTGAAGCAATCATGAATTATGTCCCCATCATCAGTAGCATCATAAGAAAGCAATGATGCTTGCTTGCAATACTGTCAAAAAACCTAACGATAAGTCAGTCGTCGTTGCCCGTACAGAGATAACAATCCGACTGTCCGATCCGTAAATGAATACTCGAAGTGGACAACGATCACTGAGTGGTCAACACCATCCAGAAATGGATGAGATTATTGTGGAAGATGAAGACACGGAGATGTCGCAGTACGGCATTACACCTGAAGAGGACGAAGATGAAGAGGTGGAGGAGGAGATTGTCGGTGAAGAGGGCATCGTTAAGCCATCGATGATCGGTACACGCGCTGAGAAGTCACTGGGTCTGCTCACACAACGATTCTTGCGATTGCTGCAGACTACACGCAGTGGTATTGTTGACTTGAACACGGTATGCAATTCCGTTTTATTTTCATTTTGTAAATCGCTAAATGAGGCCGTATTTCTTCTGATCATTTGCTATTTTGGATTACTGTTCGAAGTTCGAATGTAAAACTCAACTGAAATTATTTCCAGTCATGAAACTGAGTCCAAAAATACCTTCCTTTAAATGATCTGATTGTCGTTCAAGCATTTGCGGTTCTCGATCGGGTAATCAAAATTGTTCCACAATATCAGTCTTTCTCAAGTTGTTGAAATTGTGATAAAAATGACATCCATTTAATTCATTCGTACATCTGCATCACCGAATTGAGTCCGTTATTGATACGTTAATACGGAGAGTTCACTTCAATGAATCAGTGTGTGTTTTCAAGGCTGCTGAAGACTTAAACGTAAGACAGAAACGTCGTATCTATGATATCACAAACGTCCTGGAAGGTGTTGGCTTGATTGAGAAAAAGTCAAAAAATATCATTCAATGGAAGTGAGTTCACCAGTCATTCAATTTACTCAAAAATTGTTTGAAAATTTCTAAATGCGTGGAAAATCAATGCGAAAAATATTGAAAGTGTCAATCAGTTGATTCTCGAAACCTGTTTATGTGTTCTGTTTGACGATGAGCAGAGAGCTTGTTCTTTTATATTGTCATCCACAATATGTGCCATATGAAATCCATATTAAGAGGTGGTGAATTGCGTAAACCAGGTGTGAAGGAGTTAAAACCTGAAGAAGAAGAGCGCTTGTTCAAGTTGAAATTGGAGTTAGCAGATCAGGAACGGGAGGAACGTCTTTTGGATACACACTTGAAATGGTTAAAGCAGGTAATTATCATATGTTTTTTAAACGATGCGATAAAATTTTGCTCGACGTAGTTTGGAATTTGCAGTCAATGAAAATGAACACTCAATAGTGGGAGTGCAGTAATTTCATGCATTCAATCATAATCGATTCCTTTCAAGCAAATGTTTCACTGATACGTACGGTTGTGAATAACAAACATCATTATGATTCCATTCTACCTTGTATATCTGCGGTAATAATGTAAAATATGTACTGGTTGATAGCATTAATGTTTTGTGATGGATGAAGTGAATAATGCTTAAGAGTATCAGAAACGTGAGTGAATATCACTTGAATCAGAAGTTGGCATATGTGACTCAAGAAGATTTATTGGAAGTATTCCCGGAAAGCACCCTTCTGGTTGTTCAAGCGCCGTCCGGTACTTGCGTTGAAGTACATCATTCACCGAAGGTTTGATTGCTTTTAAATTTGATAATCTTAAAATTTCTGTCACCGTTCTGATCATTGGAATTGTGAACCAGACTCGACGGCGGCGATCAGCACGAGGTATTTTTTATTGAATCGCAATGTTCATGGAATATGGAGTATTTCAGTTCATGTATTCGTTTGACACTGAATGAACATAGTATGTGTTCCTACTTTGAAGAGGAGTCATTTCAGTTCCGTGATATCGATATGCGATATGAGATGCATTTGAAGAGTCCTTGTGGACCAGCAGCAGTTATCTTGGTAAATAAAGACGAAATGCTGCAACAGCAGTTCGCGAATCTTTCAGGACGTTTCCAGGTCATTATTTATCGCTTTAATCGGGGTTTTTATGTTGTCTTTTTAAGTCGTTCACTGTTCAGTTCTTTCAAATTGTTTGAAGAGACTAATCCAACTTCAGTATTTCAATCTTTTTGTGGCAATCAGTCTGGATAAAACAAGAATCTATGAAAGAAAAAATCGAGCGAAAGCAATATTCAACCGAACAAATCGTAATGTTTCGAAGAGTTTTCAGTCAATTCCAAAGAATGTCTTCGCGGATGAACCAGGTCAGATATTGGAGGACGAGGACGATGAGGGTGCATACTTGAAAAAACGACGGCCAGAAGATGAGTCGAACGATCCGAGTGATTTACTTTCACGATTGACTTCTCGTTGGTGTTTCCACTTCTTCTCCACCATCAGAACGACCCATTCTCGATTTGTCCAGTATACAGAAAGCGTTGATTTCAAAACTGAACCTGTGAACTGATGATTGCAAGAAAGATGAGGCAGATTGTATGCCTAGTTTTGGATTTGAGTCATTGCGATAGAAATGGCCAAATCATGAGATTAGAATGGATCAAACATTTTCGAATGATACGATTTTCAATGTTCAACTTTTAGAAAAATTTTTATGCATCGATTGGGCATCGAAGATGAATTTTGAGTACTTCATCATCAAAAATGTCTATTGCTGATGAAAGAATTTTTGTGAATGTATGCATTGGGTTGCAGAAGGACCCGAAGTTCTACGAAGGTTAAGTCCGCCGCCATCCGAACGTGATTATATCTTCAATTTGAATCAAGGTGAATCGTTATTGGATCTGTACCAAGATGATACTATGTAGAGGAATGGATCGTTGGAGCTGATCACGCTTTCAAATTCCTTCTGCCACTGAGCTAATCATCGAGGCTATAATATTCATTATTTCAATTCACTGTAAATTTGGTCTTTTATTTATCGATAACTTTAAACGAATTAATGCACGTCGTTTATTGTCCTGCTCTGAAGGGTATTTTCGTTTTTTGAGTGATTCAGAAAGTTTTTTTTTTGAATTCTTTTGATGTTTTTGAAATGATTCAAACTGATTTTCTTGATTTTTTATTAAGGTACCATGGTAAGTTTATGTTCACAAGAGTTTCAATGAATTCACAATGTGAACCAACAAAATTCCCATTCAACTGAATGTAATATAAATTAATGTTTTGAATTGATGTTGTCATTTTCAAAAAGAAACTAACTGAATGCAAAGAAATCGATTTATTGGTAGTTTCTTCTACACGGCAATGTATTCGGACGTATGACATATTCGATTGCATGAAACTTTTATTGTATTTTCACTTGTTTTTGAGGCTATGAATATTTTTATCGTTTTCGTTTTTCGTGTTGTCTTTGTTTTTGATACTATGAATGTTTTTTTAGGCGATTGTCGTTTCGATGTAAACATTTTGTGTTTCTGTATTTGCAATTTGATGTCACGTTGCTTCATCTCCATTGTTGTTCTGTGTGCTTGTTTCACATCCTGAATTTCTTGATTTCATTAACGAAGTATGGGTGAAGAATTTTTTGTTTTGAATCGTTTTAAATGCAGTCAGTGAGTGAACTTTTGAAGGGTTTGTCCTTAATTTTTCGATATGGAAAAGTTTTTTACTCAGAATTTCACCAGTTTTCTGTCACTGCCAGTTGATGATATCTGACAGTATTCGTCGCTTCAATTATTCTTCGTCAGAGTGACTTTTAGAAACGGCGAGGAATAACTTTTCAAATGTGGGTCTCTATGTCCATAGTCATTGGAAAGTGTAGTCTTTGAATTCTGTGAAGCAGAAGATAAATTGTCCTTCTGAATGATTTTATCACATTCAACTAGGGAATGATATTCATTCATCATTGCATTGATTGACTTTTATATTTTGTGTATAGTAATGTCTGTAATCGAATCGAGGTGTGTGATTCCACAGTTACGTCGATCATTCACTAAGTTTTGATCGTTTTGAGTTGATGTGGTTCTTGATTGATTATTTGTAAGAGAATTATCAGTGAGAGGGGTGCTCTTCCTTTTTTGATTCAGTTTTGATTTTGAAACGTATCCATCATTTTTCGGTGAAGAGATTCGAAGTCAATTTCTTGAATGGATGAGAAGAGATGGCTTTGAAAACTGTTGGAATCTCAGTGTCAAGAGTTATCATTAGTGTCGTTGTAATTTTTTGTGTGTTCATAATGCTCTCTCTACTCAATAGTTTTACTTGAATTCGAAGAGCGTTGCATAAATATTAACGTGATTTTATTGTTAGTTGCATTGTATTTGTTGTGTGCTATTGTATTGCGGTGTGTTGTTCACTTGATTAAATACCATAAACTAATGAAAATTTCTTGGCTCATCGATGTATCGCAGCATTCAGTTAGCGAATCATTCGTGCAATTATTCATTCATTCTCTATGGTGAGCAGTCATGATGACTGGAATACAGTACAGTTCAGTCAAGATATAATAGTTGGTTGATTGAGGTGAATGAATTTGAGATGATCAATGGAAGAGGTGAAATTTTGTCAATGAGACTGAATGCAAGGGTGATAAGTTGAGTCGAAGTGAATGACTTCCGAAGTGACCGAATATTGGTTTAATATCATCTTCCACAATTGGTCAGAAATTGTCATTTTAACGAATCATTCAACGATTTCAGCTTAATCGAAGTGTGATACAGGCTGTCTGAATCCACATAAACCTGTAGTGTTTCGTTCACCTTCAGCACTTTTTCATGTTCATAGCTTCGATTTTTTGACTCCTTCCACTGTTTACTCGCTTCATAGTTATGTATTCTATTTGTATGGTGTGATGATTGTGATGGTCAAATTGTTGAATGTTTTGAGAAGGTGAGAAACCAATTGATGGTTTCCCAACGGTCAACGCCAAAGCGTTCACCGAGAAGGCGACGAGTGCACGAATCGTCGAGAACAGATTCGTTGTCGACAAAAGGCGATGTTGACGGAGGCAGTGGAAGGACGAGTACAACGTCGGCGATCACTTGGAAATATTTCGCTGAAGAGTCTGATATGCCGCCACAACGCATCAAACCCATTCGAACACCAATTCAACGTAAAAGAATTTGTTGATTGTGTTTCGATTGTAACAGCGCCTTTGAATGTAACATCGTTCAGTCGGTAGTCATGTGGCGTTTTCATAGTGAACAGCGCCTTTGTTTGCAAACGGATGCATAAGAAAAGATTTCGAGGGATTTATGAATTTTGATTCATCGATGCAAAGTTGACATTCGAAAGCGCTCTTCGAACTAATCGATTTTCAGAGAATGAAAGTCATTTCTCTCACAATCAAAGAGTCTGAAAATTTACCTAAAAACTAATCGTATCGTTAGATAGCCAGTTAGTAGACTCATTCGATTGAGTATTAATGAGATGACATCAATCGAGCAAACAACCACTTTGATTGTTCATTTAAACAGGTTCCAAATGAGCAGTATTTGTTGACTGAACATTTGCTATTGCAGAGGAATTTGAAGTGATACGAAACGATGATATGGCTCCTATTGCACCTCAAGCACCCGAGCCCAAAATTCTAACGTTCGTCTCTTTTCACGTCCCCTATGATCACTTATACTATCAGCATTTTTGTTGCTGTCCAAATCGCTCATTATGAATCAATCATCAAAGAGAGTCTACCTTTAGTTTCTGATTCCACTAAATATCAGCAGAAACAAACGGTTTTACGAGTTAACAAGAGTGATTTTGCAATGTTTTTTGTTTTAGACTAGATTTTGATCCAATTGTTGTGCATACGACAGCGCTTCTTCGCTATCGACGAATGTTAGCCGAACCAGGTATAACTGCGGCTCGAATCGGTCCAGTTCCTGAATGTGCTACCTCGAAACCGGCTCTTCTTAGTTCAGCGTAACGATTTCGATTCATATGAAGAACATACTTTAATGATGTTTGAGTAATCGTTCGCGAGTGTAATGTTAAACAAACAATGAAGCATTAAACATTAATCAGCGAAATCAGTTGAAATTTAAATAATGTTGTGCAATTTTGTGTTCGTGCATCAGTGACCATGAACAAATGGATGCACAGTGTTACTACTCTAAAAGCGATAAGAAGTAAAACAATAAAAACACAAAGAATTTTTGCATAAGCATAATGATAATGATAGACTTGATAATAGTGATGGTAATGAACTTGTAGAATGGATGCAAGCGAGCAAATCTCTGAGCAAACCGCTGAACTGGTGCTTCGGAAAGCGATTGAATTATTGTGTGCACATGCGGGATTTCTTGGTAGTTTTCATTACTGATATCGCTGCAACTGCACTACATTGTTTTTACTATCGTTCGTTGGATAGTGCTCAGAGAATCAAATTCTTTCGCGACTTTCACTCACATTTAAGAATATAAGCACATTTCCGTGCTTACTGACATATTTGATGATTTATTTGTTGGAATACCGAAAAATTGCTTGTAGAGGTTGATAGTCGAGCAGTGAATTTGTTGGCCAGGTTGACAGCGTCGAAACTTACCGAATTCGGTCGGAATTGTAAAATTTCAAATGTTCGTCGGATACGTGGTCAAGAGACTGCGTTTACGGTTAGTGCTTGCCGAAATTTCTTTTTGAAATTTCTTTCTTGTTCAATTATCTCAAGTTTTCATGGCGAGCGAAAAGTTTTATTCAAGAAAGTGCGTGAAACTTTCAGTTAAATGAGCTTTACCGATTAGTGTATATAGAAAGATAAACCTCACAAACAAGTGTTCAGGTTCATTTAAGCACCGCATCATCTTCAGAGTCTTTACGTTCTTCTTGAACAGTCGACACCAAATCGTCTTCATTCATTTATTTGTTTGCTACTTTCTAATGATCTAGCGATTATAAGATGGCATGATTATAATGATTATAACATGGTATAATATAACATAACATGGTATAATATAAATAATGATTATAATATAACATCTAATGATTATAACATGGCACTAGCGCATCTTCGCGCTCAAACTGGAATTGTTTTAAGTCACCAATGATGCACGTGTTGCAATTGGCTGGCATACCGCGCCTGTCGATTCTACGTGAATTCTACGTGAATCGAGTGCGAGAACGACGTGATCAGTTGTTGGCGATCTGTCAGCGAGGACGTGCCGCACTGTTGAAACCAGCCGAGAGACGAACCCTGTCGAAGAAACGACCGACAAGACGTGATGACGGATCACGTAGCGATTCTGACGACGATACGACAGCGTTGACACCGAAACGTAAACGTGAACGCACGACTACCACAACAACCACAGTAACCACCACGACAACAGGCACTGATAAAGATACTACGTCTGAGTTGAATTTCTTAGAGGATTGATTGATTAATTTGGGGCAGAGGGTTGAGGGCTGAGGAGTGTGCAAGTCACTTGAGCACTTCGAATGCATTCGTTTATTTGCCATCGAGTTTTTGGAGAAAAATTGCTATTTTTCAATTATTTCATAGGAAATGAATCCAATTCAATATTACTTGAAGCGTAACCGATAGATAATAGGAACAGATTGCTCATCATATAATAAATAGTAACTGGTAAATTTGTTTTTGTTATGTAATGCTTTCTCTTTAAATTTTTGCATTGGTATAATAACAAATTACGTTTTGAGAACTCCTTCGATCTCCATGTAACTTTTTCGAGTGTATCATGTTGAAAGCTTTCATTGTCAATTGTACAGAAATTATGATTGAATAAAATAATTTGGTCATTCGAAATTGTTTATTCCGAAACAAAAGTCCATTTTCGAACAAAAGTCCATTAATTTAGATAAGTTAGAAGAAAGTAGAATGAAGAAAGAATTACACACATCATTGAAACGAGATTATCACAATGCTCCAATAAAGCCCGCAGCACTGAACAGTATTAATAGTTGAAGAAATCGATTTTATCACAAATATCACACATGTGATCAATCAGTCATTCTCACCAAACGGAGGATTAAAGAGTGAAACCGTAATAAAGATATGAAACTGAATATTTCATGAAATGTTCTCCCACTGCTGAGCGTTTTCGCTTGAATGGGAACTAAGACCCTCATTCGAAAGATCAACCCAGTCGAGGAACTGGACCAAAAAAGTCAGAAGTTATCGACAGAATCGCTCAGAAAAACTTGTAAAGAGCACAGATTATCTTCTATAAAATTACAAATGACAGCGCAAAAGTCCAAAATGTACACAACTATGAACAGCGGAGCAATTCATCATAACCGATATTCGATAGGATATTACGAAAATGAATTGGTGTGAAACAAGCACAAATAGATAATTGGTCACAGAGCAATCAAACAATTTGCTCGCCGATCCGTTCGTCAAGACTGAAATGAATTCTGGGAAAGTCGTCGACCATTTTTGGTCGTGGCGGTTGAGGAGTAGCGGTTTGAGTGGAACGTGACATTGCCGTCACGATCTCATCACAATTCTTACATCGTCGCAATTCAACACAACTGAAATTTGCACTGTTTGATTGGATGCAATCAAACTTATTCAATTCAATTCATTCAACAACAAAAACATGAACATATCAAACTCGGAAAGCGATTTGCTGAACAAAACATACAAATGAATCAATGAGAGGTGCATAATTTACAATTGAAAACGAGAAAATTATGAAATTGAGAGCAATTTTGCATGATTTTGATTAATTTTTGGTAAGCGGAATGAAATTATTTGCAGATCAAATGCGCAACTTACGAATAATCTTCGTCAGCATCGATTTTGTGCACGAATTCTGAAGTGAAACTTGCTGAAGTCTTCAGTGCGGTTAAGGTCTCCTGAAAAACGATTAACTCTAGGATTACATATGATTTGCAAACAACACTAACCGAAAGTATTGAATGAAAAGAAGACGAAACAAACAGACAATATGAATAGTGAACGCTCAAGAAAAGATTCCGAGTTCAAGCCCTTACCGTCTCACTTCGTCCAGATATCGAAGAATCAGCGGCCGTCAGTGGTGTGGGATCTTCGGGTTGTGTCTCAGAGTCTTGTTCAGCTTCTTCCACATAGACGGGCATCGGTGGAAACGTCATCATACTACTGCTTACATGAATCGTATCGCTGTTCTTCAACAAAAGCAAAGCATAGTTGAGGTGGATTTCCCATGCTGAACAATGTGCTTCATTTTTGGAATTTAGACATGACTGGTAAGAAATTTTCAACGTTTCGACGACATTCACTTAGCTGTTTAATGTCTCATAAACACAAATATGTGATTGTGAGACAGGCATAAAAGGATCTCGACGGTAAAGTCTTGAAGGAGACCACGTTCTGTTCAAAGCAATCGATTCAAACTTTTTCGTCATTTCGAATAGTTTCTTTCGAAAGGTGGATTGATAAACGAATGAGCGATTATTCTCTCAAGAGAGACACCTGCTCAGTTCCTTTTTCATCACTGAAAAGTCCTTTGGGCGCATCTTTCGATTGAACGTAATGTGACGGTTGACATTGCAGTAGATGAACGGCCAGTATGCAGTCTTTTTTGTAACGAGCCTAAATGATACCCAATGTAGCCCTTCAGTTATTCGTATGTAGCATTTGGGAAAGAGCACAACTAAGAATCAAGGTGCAGTCTTGAGATGAATGTTAAATTCGAGTGTTGAAGCTAGAATCAGTTCAGCGCCAACGTCTCAGAAGTTGCGTTACTTTAAAAATAAGTAATTTCAAAATGATTACACATTCTCGTTCCAGAGTGACGACTTTATTGTTTGCAGAAGCCAATTGCCTGAAAATTATTTTTTGTGCTATTCATCTTATCCAAATGATCTTTGCTGATTGATTATCAATTAAACTGAAAAACTCCGTCCGCAGTGGAAGTTTTCGCCGATTCACAGAACTTTTTTTTTCAGATCAACAATCACACCATGCCATACCCGGCCAATAGATCGATCTCTTCGGAGAGCATTAATTTTTCGCCTTCAACTTTTTCAACCAAATTCAACAATCGCTCTTCCAATTCTTCGTTTCGTTTCCTCAACATCTCAAACTGTTCTTGCGATCTGCAATTGAGAATGTTTTTCTTTTTTGGAATATGAAATTTTAAGGAGAATAAAAACTAGTGCAGAGTTTCAACAACGGCAAAAATGTCGAGGAAAAAACATTCGAAAGCGACGAACTTCTCGTATTTAGCTTTCCACATAGACTCATCCGTATCGCTCGATGCATTCGACGGTTTCGGTTGAACAACCACTTTGTGAATATCATTTCCAGTTGAATACATCATCATTTATGACGGTATCTGTTAAATATTAATATACCCAAAAGTCTATATTACAAAATTTTACAGCGGTAATATGCACGTATGACTATAACGCAGAAAAATTTCACTTAAGTCACAACTGGTTCAAAGAGACCCAATTGCGCTATGAAAAACTTCTGTGCACCTAGAAACTCTCAACAAATAATTCTTTAAGAAGCATCTAAAGAAATCAGTTTTAATATGAAATGTTAAATTCGCACAAGAGCGATTTGCATTGAACAGATTGTAAATCAATTGTAAAGTGAGAAACGACTGAAACAAAAAAGGAGATCTGTACATATCAACGGAATGTCTGTCATCAGCTCAGTAGTGTACGCCTCCCACGTTTGTTTCAATCCGTTTCAATCCGTTGCTAGGAAAAGTAAAATAATGTTATGATACGGTGAGAACACTTGAAGAGATGCTGATTACATATTCCGAAGAGACTTTACACATTTCTCTCTTAACTGGCTTGTTGAATTCAATTCACTGCATTTCACAAGAGAATAATCAATAGACACTACACTAATCATAAGCATTGTGTCGATACAACGAAGCACGAAATGACCACAATCGGAGATGAGAACAAATAAAATAAGGGCAATTGTTTAACAACTTAAGCACTTCGAAAAAAAAAATAACTAAAAACTGCCCGCTAACGTTTGTTAATGCGATGATTGGTACCATTTGCAAGATTAAATAAAAAGGATGTCGAAATGACACAAAAAATTCGGTGATTGATTTGAAATTCTTACAGAATCTTTGGAATCGCATTTTTTTCAACAACTTATGGGTTTTGCAATGGTGTGTTCACATAAACATGCACTACTGCTCAGGTGGAATATTAACGGTTTTTATTTGAGTTCGCCTTCTTTTATTCCATTAATGAGCAATCACGCATGATGAATGATAAATGCTGATAATAAAAGATTGATAAGGTACAGCCTAGTCATAAACGAGAGTCGAATCGGTGATGCCATTATTAGTATCTATATCAAATGATAAATAGTTTTGATCGTTCATGTGATCCATAATAACATTTGTTACAATGAAGCAACCGCATTCGCTCAGTAGCAATCGTTTTTGATGATGCATTCCTGTTTTGTTTTTTCAAGTAATCAGTGAGAATTTTTTTATCACTTTGCTTCACAATTTCTCCAAAACATTCCTATTTCAGTGAAAAATTTTTTGGAATCATAATCGAGCATTCCTCACGTTTGGTGCAACGACATTGCATTTTGCCATCAACACAGGATTGGAATAGAAGGTGAAGGCGATAAAATCAAAATGAATGAAACAAACAAGGAGATTAATGAAAGATAAAGAAATGATAGCGATAACAATAACGCTAATAATACTCATAATGACAATAATAATACCAATAATAGCAATAATAACAACAAAAACCATAATCATAATGCTATGACTGTGATTAAAAATGATAATATTATTATGATAATACCAATAATATGAACTATGTGATCGAATAACCGGACTGATCACGTAAGCTAACAGAAATTGATCCCCAATATCTCAAGTCGAATGCACACTTATTTTCTATGAGAAAATATTCAGAGATATTAATGACTGCAAAGCACAAGGCAACAATAATACCAATACTACAGGTAATAATGATAGCAATCCATTACGCCAAATGATATTCGAAAATCTTTATTCAATTAATACATTCAAAGCAATTGCTCAAATTCAATTAAGCATCAGGAATGATGAATTCAAATATGTGACTAAATAGGATCACAACACAAATAATATGAATTTAGTTAAGTGATTAAATCAAAAACGGTGCATCGTTACAAAATTCATAACGATAACGTTCATTTACAATGGAATTTGCTGTAACAGAGCCAATAAATACACTGAATTTCTTTAACTGCACAGCATACGAACAACATTCCCTTTTCAAACAATAAAATAGTCTATATCCGTTCAAGATCACCAATTACATGTGTCAATCACCAATAGCAATTGCTCGAATGCAACAAATCTGATCACTACTCAAACATCTCAGAATATATATGACAGCATAAATCTCTCTCAGGATCACGAAAAGAATTCCCAGATGATGTACAAAAACCATTCAAATTCCCATGAAAATTAATCAAAAATTGCATACTTTCACTTAAACGACTAACGGAACGACAAAAGAATTAAACAGAACTGATTGATTTCATTTCATGACAGCTGTCTGCCACGTATCCGTCCGTTGTCATTGACTCATTTCATTTCTAAATATAACAATGAATGATAAATTAATGCGCTAAACAGATTAGACATATACATCCACATATCTCTAGACACACCTGAATGACTGAATAAAGTGTTCAAAACAGGGAGGAAGATAAATAAGTGAGAAGACAAAACAGAATTGGGTGGTGGAGTACGGTGGTATTTATTGATGGAAAACTCAGTGCAAAATGATGTGAACCAGTTGTTAGTTATAATAATGGAACAATAGGAAATGGGGAATGCTGTGATTATAGAATATCATAGCAACAGCATCAATATTTGTGACTGACAATTCTAAAAGTGCATCTGCCAAGTGAATACAATTAATTGACTCATGCGATAAGAATGCGTGTTCAATAAATAAGAGCGATTCAATTAGATAAAACTTGACACTACGCACTAATCATTTAAGAAACAATACAACTGAATATGAATTGTTATTGCTCTACGATGAAAAACGACTCACAATCAGAAAAATCAATACAAAATGTGGAATAACTAAAATTTTCATGTGAATGAAAATACATTTCTGCTTCTGTTTCAAATGTTGCAAGCAAGGTGTGAGCATTTTCTCTAATCCGATTTCACTTTGCAACAAATTTTTCCGAACTCATCCAGCCACTTCAACAAAACGGCAAATCTTATAACCAAACAAAAATTCTTACAACCAAACAAGAAAAACTCTTGTTTCATTTTGAATAAAACTCGCTAGAATAGTGAGCAAACCACCGATTGTGTGCCACTAGAACACTGGAACGATACTTGTTTTAAGCACAAAACTTTATTTCAATTAAAATTTTCATTCATTCAAAATTCATTCACTGCGTTCCACTTCTATCATTAACTAATTCAGTCTGAAATGTAATCAATATCATATTGTTACAATGACAATGTGAATACTCATGCTAAAAAATGAGACAAATCAACAGATTAGACACGTTATCAATTAATCAAACACTATAATCTCCTTCCACCGATACATATGAAAATCGCACCCAAACGTGGAATATCATCAGTGATAAGAATCAATTTCGTTCAATTGCATTCAAAACAAACAATTACTCGAAAATCGCCAACTACACTCTCTTCATCGTAAGCAAAACAGCTGAAATTACGCCTACACCAACAACTATCGTACCGGAAAAGAACAAAATCAATCAATTCGATTCATGTGAAAAGTCACTTAACGAGATCACCCAGCAGCAATCTACTCGCCAATTATTTCCTCGCAATCCCCCGAAACTTCCATTCTCATCCCCAAATAATTGGTGTTCAAATCGAGAATAAGCCGCTCTACAAGCAAACAAAACTAATCAAACAAAATTCATTATATTAGAAATCATAATGGCACTATATAGCTATAGCCAAATGGAATATTTATCTAGCTGTTCGCGTCAAAACGTCCCTTCTTTTTCCCATCGGAACTGCGATACTTCTGAAGGAAATATCGATAAAATTTCAACCTTACTGCTTTAAATGTCACTGAAAACGTTCACCTTTGAGATTTAACTTCACAAATTCCAAGTATCTTGCTCAGTTTCGAGAAAATGAGACCTCAATGATATGGAGCTGATTTGCTGGAAAATCAAGGGACATCTTGATAGTGTGCCATATAGTTCTATTCACATATATCCATCGAATCACAATATCATACACAGTTTTATTATGGCAAATACTGTGAAAAACCGGAAAAAAAAGGAAAGAAAGATTATTTGAGATCGTCCTCTTCTTCACCACACGAACGTTTGATTTTAACAAGCAACGCCGTATGCCAAGCATCTAATCTCGATATTTTATCATAAGCTTTAATAGTGTCGGTGAAGTGTTCCTGGTTTTGCTCCTCAATACATGCTATCAAATCACTGAAAGTATTATCAAATAAGCATATCAATCAGTGACAACATAAAGTGAACAAAATCGAAACATCGCCTGATAATCAATTAAATTCTAGAAAAGGATCACCGAGGCAAATAAACTTCATAAATAGGCGCCATCGATATCAGTAACCTATCCCAATGAACACTGCAAACATAAATACGCAAACAAGTGGACAGATAACAGCAGAAATTAAATTCAACCGCATTTATGTGCTGAATAAATTGCCCGGTTCATACCTTTACTACTACTTCAAATACAAAAATTCTTCGACACCAATAAGTAACGCTATCAAAGACATTTGACAAAACTCACCAAATAAGTTTATATTCACGTGTATCCACGAATGACGGCGATATCTCCGCATATCGCTTTAACGCGTGCTGCGTATCCAACTGAAATTCAGCTCAACTCCTTTCAATTCAGGCACTATCAAATTCACTTTAATCTCTTTTTTGCTAAAAGGTAATTCATCTTCCGATCTTGAATTTATCATGTCACATTTCGAACTCAGTTCACAATTAATTTTTATCAAGAAATGCAGAATTTCATCCAAAGGACATTGAAAGTCCTATCTTGAAGTTCTTCTGTTTTTTTTTCTGCTTTTCTCCTGCTGCTCACCGCAGATAACGCGAAATCATCCGTCTCTCGGGAAATGAATGCAAACTGATGAATAATATATCGTCACAGATTCGAAATTTCATGAGTATGTACAACAAAGAGAAAACACAAAAAACTTGCCACATCAACACAAAGATGACACAAAAGAGCCTGGAAAAAATGGTTCTTAGCAGCATATTTCAATGTCGGATGATCTGCCTCCCAAGTGGCGATCTCTTCAAACACTTGTATCGCCTTTCGATATTGCTCCAACTGGGCGGCGTACTGAAATATGAATGCTTGAAATCACACTTCACACATTCAAACTTCAAAACTCAAACAATCTAACTCTCTAAAATGTATGGATTCCATACCACGCATCTTAATGTAACGTCACCAATCCAAACTCAACTCCTCAAATACTAACCAAAAAAACTGACATCCAGTTATGCGGATAAAAATTCCAATTCAACTTAGCAATCTACTCATTCTAACACTAATACTTTCAAGTAAAAACCTTCTGCACATAATCAGTAAAACGTAAAAATTCGACTGAAACATCAAAAATAAGTAATATCCACCGAACACACTTCACCGTACTTCAATCAATCACTCAACATTTTTAATCAACGCAGCAACTAACTCACTTGTGCAACTTTAATCAAGCACTTCGTTGCCGAACTACGACTCTCTTCTCCTTTATAATAATCGGCCGCTTTCTGCAAAATCATCAACTAATTCGTAAAAATGCATCGCATTTGCAACAGATACATTGCAACATTCATGTGCATATCTCTACTAAAGGCAAATCAATTAAATAAATTGCTTTCACAAGTAATGAAATGTTTTTTATGCGTGATGATACCTTACAAAACATCAAACGAAAGAATTCTATGACTGCAAAAAATACAATCCATTAAATAACCACTCTAATTACAAATATTGGGTTGATATAAGACGTGAGAGTTGCTGGATCTATTTTTTGAGGGTGCAATCAACTTTATGAATGCTAAAGATAAATCTTCTCAGTTGTCTACTAAAATCACAGCACATAATGAATAACAGATGTCAATGGATAAACAAGTAACTCATTTGACCATAATCTCGATAAGAATAACAATAATAAAGTCAGACGATTGAACCTTTCCTTACATAGTATTCTACGAAGACATCGAAATTACCCACAAATTCTCTTAAGATGCCTACCACATAAAGAGTAAAACTTCTCTATGTTATAGAATCCAGCCAGATATTTCTCCACTTGAAAAATACGATAAGAGGACAGAGCATAAGACGACCGCACAGCCGAATGCTTAGATGACATAAATCATCACTGGATGAAACAACGAAACTCGAGCGCATTTCAACACAACCCAATAAAAATTCATAAGTTTATGCGTTTCCTTTCGCTACAAAATAAAAAAATCCAACAAACTGCCCCTCATATTCACGATCAGACTCAAATTTATGCGATTCCAAATTTTTCGCAGAATTCTCCACTGATTATGAATAAGAATAAAAACAATATGTCCGCACAAATGAGCCGACCCATAAATCAAAGCCAAACGCAAAACGAAACCAAATGAACCGAGCAAATTTGCCGGTTCGAATTTGTTTTAAACTCATATGAGCGCCACTAAATCATCAGTTTCCAATCAGTTGAACATCTAACAAGCGATAAAAACAACGAAAATGATAACAATAAAAACAACGCCAACATATGAATTTTCTCATTTTGAGCAAGAAGCCATCAGTATGACGCAAAAAAGTCATCAGCATGGTTGAAAAAAGTGAGACTGGAACTAATTATCCACAATCAACCAACGGTACTGCAACCAAAGAAAACAAACGAACAACAAAAGACAAAGCAACTCAACACGATCACATTCGAGCAATTCTAATCCAACTTCCTATCTACATATCAATATCCTCTGCAACAATACAACTGTTCTAACTTAAGGAAATTTATCGCCAACATATACATTCTCTCGTAATCGGAAAGAGGCACGAATATTACCATGCATAGAGACCAATGAACATAGGAGAAAATTTTGAGCAATTATACGAGAAAGCCCTATAAAAATGCTGAAAACCCTATTCGAACACAACGTTGCAACCTTCGAACCAAGCCATTGAAATTTATGATATTTAACTACGCCTTCGTAGCTGCTACCAATAATTTCATTTCATATTGCAGATTCATGTTGCGCATGGAAAGTGCTTCGTAGACAACTAACTGCATCTAGGATCGTTACCGTCAACATCGCACACTGATTGGGGCAGAATGATATCGCTTCGCGCAGAGTTCAGCAAGCAATTCGTAGCAACATTTCACTTACCTAATGTAATCAACTCACTGATTTGTTCACAGTTTTTGATTTAATTGAACGTTGAAATGAAACGAAGCATAACAAATTGAACAAACAACAAATTGAATGAATTCACAATGTAAAAACCTTAACAAGATAGAAATGCAAGTGGATGAATATATGCAAAATTCACAAACGTTTATTCGACAATGAAAACAAAGAAAAAGAAGATAAAATTTCCAAATCAAATATAATTAACTGGTCAAAAACGAAAACAAATTAGAGATAATTGCTTTATCGATTGTTCGTTAAGACTTTAACCGAAAACAATAATAATGATGACAACAATAGTGATAAAAACATATCACTTTAAATGAAAACAATAACAACAGTAATAAAATCACTACCTGATAGTGTGCAATACATTGTGCCGTATCTGGACATTCCGATTCATACAATTCCGCAATTGTGCAGTGGTTCTTGGCTGCCATATTGAAACGACCCATATCCGTATAAATCTCGGCTGTTTTCATCAGACAGTCAACGGCTACCTGCAACAATAACAATTGCTTCTTCATTGGTTTCGCTGCACTTTGACGAACAACCTCGGAAGATCAGCGATTCCATCGATTTAAGCCACAATAGATTGTGGCTCATGCCAGTGCGATGGCTTCTCTCAGAACGAATCCGACTTACCACGGAATTGATCGAGACAATGCGATAGACGCCTCACCTGTGGATTCACTTTGCGGTAGCAATTGGCCGCTTCTGCATAGTTCGATGCCGTATCATGACGCCCATCACCACTGGCCGCATGCAGCTCCGCTGATCGTACGAATGCGTCACCAGCCTCTTTCCAAAGTTTACTGATTTTGAACAAGTTGGCAGCCTAAAACACTCACCCAAGTAACTAATCGAACGATCATTTCAATGATTCAATGATCATTTCACTTATCCATCTTCACAAAAGTATTTATTTCTCCTATACTTCATTACTGAAAGTATCAGTATTAAAGGTGATTACTATTACAAGTATCAGTATTAATATCACAATTAACAAGACCACTGCCGATACTCTGTTGCATCTGATATCAATCATATTACTGTTTTTATATCAGTAATCTTTCTATCAATAAGGTAAGCTGCAACTTTTCCCGTTGACACACTCCAGCGTTTGTTGATTATAATGCATGAAAGTGAATAAGAAAGATAGATGCTTATACGAAATTTGTGAATCTCAACAAAACTCACGACTGAAGGAGACTTCGCGACATATGAAAACATGAGTATCCCACGTCATTGTACACAACTTATTCATGTACTCAGATTAAAATTTGTATTAAGCATACTACCTTTATTTGTTTAATTATTCATTTATTACTTCCATTATACAACATATAACAGTATCTATACAAATCAATATGACTGATAAATTGTGTGTATACACATCGATAGCAAACAAACCGAAAGCTTCACATGATTTCGGATCAAAAACGATCCCTTCGCATACATTTCAATGCCTCATCATCACAGACATTTTTTCTTGTCACGTCACACAACATGAGGGAAAATTGCTTCGATTTGATAATATTCATGTTTGAATCTATATATTCGATTCAATATGCATGATACAATTTTCCAAATATTAAACTGATTGTTGTAACAATTATCACTACAATGACTACAACCATAATAACAATTCACTATACTTTAACAAGTGAAAGAGATGAATAATCAGAACTTGTTCTAAGACAATTATCATCTACTGATGATAAGCTGTGACGTGGACGAAGAAAAACTGATACAGAAAGGTCGAAAATAATTATCAAAACAGGAATTGTGAACAACGAGACAGACTTCAAATCTCTGTGCAAACTACAGCGGATTCTTTGACCTCTGACACGTTTTTGTTGACTTTAACATACGTCTAACTGATCCACTTTCAAACATTGATTGGGGTTCATCCAAATCGCTAGCACCGAACACTATGGCCCGAGGTACTGCCACGACTCGAGGTTTCAAAGCTGTAACGCCTTGCCCTACCTTTGCGGTCACATGATCCTTCGAGGATATCGTTGATGAAGGCGACATGTTCATTTCATCGAGAGCCTCACCAATTTCTGCACACAGCTGCGATCCTTTGCTAGCATTCTGTTCAGATGGTGCTTTTCTTGCTGCTTTTCGCTTTTGCGATTCTATCGCACCACCATCCTCAATGAAGTGTTCTTTCAGTGAATGCAACGATCGCTCATCGCTATTCACGAATGCCTTCGAACAAGCCGAATCAAAGCATCGATACAATGCTATCGCTTCATTCTTCTGGAAATTTGCATGCAACTGCGCTTGAAACAACCAACTATGCGTTTCGTCAGCGTGAATTTCCAAACAACGCTCTGTCAAAAACTTCCGTCCACACACACCACATTGATGTCGATGCTCACGTTCATAATGCTCTTCGTATGCACAAACGTCCGCGAAGATTTGACCACAACCTTTTTCGACACAACATATCTCATTATCATCCTTATCACTGTCGCTATCACTCTCGGTATCCGTCGTAATCGGTGAGTGAAGATCTTGTTGTCGTTGTCGCCATCTCTGCCAAACACTTTGGCATGTATCATTTCGGCCAATCGTTTGCAACGACGACGATTGTGAATGCTCCTGAATTAGGAGTGAATGCCTTTAGAAAGAAGCGAGCAACATGCTTTCGCAATCAACAAATCCACGCTTTTCACATAACCCTCTCTCGAATAATCACCAGCTCTCGTCAGATACTCATAAAAATAAGCATGTTTATGGAATGAAGTTTAAACTTCTCAATTCCATCAACATATTTCAAAAATTCCCGTTCGTTCGTCATCACCAATCTCTTGTACTCTTCATCAAGATTGATGAATCCGCAATCAATCAACTTGATGTAACAAGAAATCATCACTCATCAACACTTCTACCAGTTCTATCAACTGTCAATTTTCACGGAAAACGATTTGAAATCATTAATGATGCCAATTTCACGCGTATCATTCATTCCTTCCCAAATGTATTTTAAAGCAATTCGTCACGCACTGCACAACACACTTTTTTCACAGCAACTATGAAGCAATCACAATATCACATCGAATTTATTCTTATGATGTTCCGAATTTTCACCAATCCCATATTCGATGCGATAGAGGCATCATTTTTCTCGTCACACAAGCGCACGAAGTTTTCAGCAGCAGTGTAATAAATGGAACTGGTTTGATGCAAAGAGATGAAAAAAATTCCATTTCCAGAGAAATGAAACATAAAAGACAAAAAACCGCATCGATTGTTCGTTTCACCGCTACCATTAGACATTATGCAAATAACTGTCATTGTCACCAACAATCAATTTAAAAAATTGTCGAAGTGTGAAACACTTTCATCGATGCATTCAGCATTAATGTCTGCCACACAAAAATTGCACATATTTTTTGAACGAACGGAATCACTTTATGCTAATCATATGCATCGCAGAATTTTGAATGAATGTGCAGTTTTTATGGACAGCAGTCAAATTCAACATTGTGACTAAAAATAATTCAACCTTAGCGGACATTTCGCTGAAAATGCCCACAAAAATGAAGTTATATTTATCCGTGATTATAAGTCATGCATACTGAAAATTTTTTGAATCAGAAAAACTGGACTGGAAATATTGGGGGAATGTTACAACATTTCATGACTTCACCGAATTTTTGGACTTGATGAGCTCAACGCAACGTTGCGGTGCAATTGTCGCAAAATGCTGGTCAGATGGAAGGAATCTTACAATAAACTTCATTTGGAAGTACGCACTGGAAGCATATCAATTGAAAACGCAAATGAACCCAATAAAATAATGATTCAAGTGAAAGCAAAATGCACGATATGACGGCTCATCCCCGTATCCAGCAATACTGTATGAACACCAATCATTTACATGTGCTTTTTGTGTGAATGGATGATGCCAAAATGAATTGGACGAAATTAACAAAATACTGAAATGAAGCGAACAGAGGTAATAATATTGATAGATTTCAATGTGACAGTTTCAGATGAGCAACATATTGGTTCTCTGAGAAATTCCAGCTCGATCCAAATTCAATATCAGAGAAATTTCAATGAAAATAAGACATTCTTAAGTAAAACGTAATAGACTAATTTCTTATTTGAAATGGCATTGTCCCATTCCCATCAGAACAATTCTCATAATGGAATGGAAGTCATAAGATAAGATTTCATTTCTCTGAGACTCTGGATGATGAAATCGCTGTTCAATTATTCACAAACGTTTTCAAGCAATGCAAAAAAGTGATTCATTCTTGAAATGAATCACTTCAAATTTGAGAATTTTTCAGTTAGGAGTGAAATAATCGCAATTTGAAGGTATTATTGGAATGAAATACATATTGGAGTGAATTCAACAACTCAGTGCATTTGCTTTTCGCTCGAAATTAATACTGATGAAACCAACATCGAATGAAGCACATCAAATGAAACAAAAAACGCGAGAATATTTCAGTAAGTGACTGAATCGAAGAAAATCAACGCAGCAACATGTTCGCTTCCTTGAAAGCTTGAACAGTAGAAACGCAAAGCAATTACAATGATAACAGCAAAAGTACGGTGTCAGAAGAAATAAATTGCGCTTGGTGAGGCCATTTCATTAGGCAAACTAACATTCAGGATTTTACATCTGCTAGCCAGATTTGAAAAGGACAAGAAAGATGCTCGATTCAGGAATGAAGGAGCAATAAAATGAGCAAACGTTAAACTACTGCGAAAAGAAGGCAAGCCAACGAACCTGTACAAAGAGGTCGGCTGCTTCATCCGTTTTGCTACCTCCGAATAAACTACCCAAGAAACCACCACCTCCTTTCGCCTTCTTCTCGGCTTCTTCGAGCTTCTTACGTGCTTTTGCCTCGTTGTCGGCCATTCCTTCAATACCAATCCCATTATATGTGGACTTCAAAACAAACAAACAATTTGACAGAAACAGACACGAGGATAAAATTATGTGACGCATCAAAACCGGTAAGAAAACACTCCGTTCCAATAGAAAAACCGATGAGGTGAATAACACATCTTGCAGATAATTAAAATTCATTCCGAATTAGAAATTTGGATCAAGATTTCAGTTGCTAGCCATACACCGTATGGCTATCAAAAGAACGTACGTACATCGAAAACGTAACTCTTGGGGATTACGTCGAAAAGGTAAAAGGAAGTAACCACATTAATGTTTGGCGACATCGCACTGTGGCATATAGCATGTGCATGAATAAAAAAGACTCATAGGCAAATGACTCGAGGGGATATAACCAAAAATATGTGAGCACAATCAATACTTCCATTGATTTTAGTGGAGCACCAGCCGTATAGAGATGAATGACTATCTTTATAACAACATTAATGTGGCGGCATTCAGTTTATCCTTCATTAACACAACAATGATGATTAATTCAACTAATTATTCACACAATATGGAATAGCTATTCTCCAATCGTACGGTTCTACTGGCATGACTCTCTCTGATTTCAATCGCTTCTTATGAACCAGCAGAAAACGTTTGTAAAATTGAGACACCTCAGTAAAAGATATGAAATCATGCTGTGTGGCAATCTCACTCAATTTCTCGTCAGTCGCCAAAACTTTCAACATATTCTAAAATCTAAACCACTTTTGGATCACATGGCTGTGGGGAAGTCGCATCGGTGTTTCTGAAAGTTCATAGCAGGTGACTAGCGTATTTTTGCGATAAGAGAATCAGTAGGTTATATTCAATGTGAAGTCATCGGTGAATGTTTGAATTAAACACATAAAACATTTATCATTATATCGAATGCATCATTCACGCGAAAATAAGCCAGCTTATTGATTCAGAATATGGGAAAAGCCATTAGTCTCTTCCGAAATGTGCCTGATTTTGTCCCTTTCATCAGATACAACGAATCAGTCGCATTCAAGCATTTTGACAGATTCAAGTTACATTTCTAGCCATTTGTTTCGGTGGAATAATGGTTGTGTCTAGCAGTTAAATACCGGTTATATGGGTTCTCCATCACTAGTGATCAGGCTTTCTCGACCAGTCGTAAGATATCAGGAGAGATGAACGGAAAGATTAAGATTTCAAAGGTTTTGGATGATAAGAGAGCAACATAAACATGATTCCATTAAGTTACGGATATAGAATATCAATGATTACACGAGCAATGGGATCATCATGCAAATGTTGCATACATATATCTCAACTTTTCATATGTTTCACAAAGCGTTCGTAGCGCAATCAACGGAATATTATCATCATTTCAACGATTTTACAGTACAGATCAGTGTTTCTCGAAGTGGATGCTAGCGGTATTTGTGGCACTTTGATGTCAGTTTCGACACAGGGAGAGATGGGCATTCATCTGTTTATCATCCATTTTCAAGGAATTTTTCAAGAGATTGTGTTGGAAAAGTCTTAGGAAACACTGATTTACATCAAATTCTCATCAAACAATTCATTAACGATGTCTCGACTTGTGAACTGTTCTACTTTTTGATTGTTCTTCGTTACTCAATTCTGTTTGCGTTGGCTCGGTATTTTCCGGAAAAGTTTTCCTCACTGCCTGTAGATGAGCATAATGATTATGTGTACGTATAATACGTAAGATTACCTGTTACTCATTTGTAATCGCAATAATTCATTACGAGTCAATTTCAGCAGTTTGTTTCATCCATAAGGAGTTGAATATATGAAAAAGCAAAATAGATATGAATGAAATTTTTGCTTAGACGATGCGATTTGATAGCATCTCAGAGGCATTAATCACTCTTTGCGATACTGTCATCTCGGATACGTAAGCTATGTCATAAATATCAGTTCTGATTTAACCCTTCCCAGCCGCATACAGCCGTATTTCTTGATAGAAAGAAAAAAGATATTCTGCTAAGATCTACAGAATGTTCACCAATTGAGCAGAAATTAAACTGCACAAGACTTCACAGTTTACGAGCAAATCAAATCATCGTCCTCAGACTGCGTCATCTCACTCCGAAAACTCAGCTGACTCTCACTAATCAGTATTCTTAACTAACAATCAAGGTTCAGAGCGAATTCCAGTTTGAAAACACTATCGGTTTACTTCATAGTACGTCTTGAATTGTTTGCGATGTTTAATGGCGTCGCGATCAGCTTTTTTGGAGAGTGATGCCTCGATAGAGTACAGTGACGCACGATGAGCGGCTTGAACGCGTGGCGATTTTTCGTGTTCTTGAAGTCGTTTGATTTTCTGCAAACGAAGACGAATTTGAGGTTCAAGATTTGAGGAGAATTTTTTCAGTTTCACCCAATTCACCTCCTTTGCTTATTTGGCAGATTCCAATTCATCGTTACACCATTCAATCCCGCACAAATGAGCCTGTTCCTAGACCATGTTTAAAGCTAAATACTGGATATGTCAATCGAGAACAACTGTTCTAGTTTCAGATTCCTGAAAACCTTCCGTCGACCAATGGAACATTTCACAGCTATCGCCATTAGCATACTGACCTTTTTAGAATCCAAGAAGCAATTGCTTTATTTTATATAAACCAAATAACAGTCTGTAACCATTTTTGTGATCTATTCTACTAAAAATTTATATTTGCTCTTGGGAAGTTGACAACGACAGCATTCGATTCAGTAGCGGAACTCACAAATAGAGATAAATTTTATTATTTTACGGATGGTGGAGACGAAAATGGGTCATTTTGAAGGTGGTCATTTGAAGGTGTTCGTTTTCTTGTTGCAAACCTCAGAAAACTGGCTCCTTGATTCAGAGGTAGATCTACGACAGGATGATTTGGATGTTCTCTCGCGTTCTGATTGTCTTTGCTTCCGTCGGAAATAAACCGCACCAAAGATGGCTACAAGTAGCAGTGCAACTGTGAGCATCATCAGTGTCCCACCAATAATGTATGGTAAATTGTGCAGGATATTTTTGTCCCCTGAAATAAAAGCTTGAAACACGATGTGAACTCAGTGGTGACAAGTTAGCGAACTTAATTAATGTCAATAAATTTCGAAGTGAAAACTGCTTCATATGATTGAATAGCACTGTTTCGCAACATTGCTCTCAGCTGGATCGATGAACGTGGATATGGATTAATGAACCAAAAAAAAAGAAACGTACGTTTCCCTGCATTTGCCAAATCCACTAATATAGCATCTAATAAACCGTTGATCATATCCTGACGAATAATGTCGGTTTAACAACTGCTTCGCTTTTCGTTCATTACATGTGATATTTTCAAGAGGAATTCAAGAAATTCTCAAACAAAGCGTTCTGCTTCGATTGATCTCAACGTTCACGAAACTAATTTCCAATCAATTACGGTATTCAGAGATTCCAAAAATAATTCCAAATCAGAGAAATATTGCTCCCAGTAATTTGTGCAATTCAAATGCGGAGATTCTTGAGGAAATTTCGGAAAATTCAGTGGCCATATTGAAAATAAGTGTCAACTTAATAACACCGAAAGCTAAACTTTGAAACGCGAGAGAGTGTTTCAGACAACGATAATTCCAAATTACTCTCAATGATTTAGTAGCGAAGAGTGTTTTGAGTCGCTATCAGGCAAGAAATCGGTCCTAATCACAATCAGCCATTTACAATCCTCTAATGGAAATCACAATCGCAATTCACCCTGTAAATTGCTCGTGATTCGCTGAAATGCTTTGTAAAATTATATCACTGAGAAACAACCCACAAGGTAATCCTTCTTTGCAATTTCACTGTTGTTTCGTTGGGCTTCATCCTGGTTAAACAATTCCAAAAACGTATTCGCCACTGCGTTACCAATCTGATTATTTTTACCTTTCATTACTTATTCTGATTTCAGTAGTTGTTTATCAAATTTCTTTGACAATCAAACGATTTTTTTGCAATCTGCCAAAACTCGTTGATTGGAGTTGTGTTCATTAACTATTCAAGCCGCTTGAAATGATTCCGTCTGAACATTGTCAAAGTCCTACGACTTGTGGAGCACAGTATCCAAAAATGTGGAATATCCAAAACAAAACGTTGGTTCAGGAATACAGCTGTCATCCTCGCATACTGTTGAGAGTGAAAATTTTCATGAGTTCCTTCACAGAAACTTTTTTAACTTTCTGGGAACGTCGTGAAAATTCCGGAAGAAACATTTCGAACCCGATCTTCACTAGAACTTTTCGTCCTTTCCGTCGTGGATTTAAAAGCAAACTGTTCAATCGAACTATCGAAAATCAACGATCTTTTGCTGTCAATCGCTTCCTGCATCCTTTTTCTCACGCCACCAGACGTCGAATAAGCAGCAAAATGTTTAAATAATTTGTTCTCCTAAATTTGTAACTATGAGCGATACCAAAGACTTATCACATGCACTTTGTGCTGCATTCAAAGATCTTGTTCACGAATCTGTTTAAGATTTCAGATCCGCTCGAGTTTGGTTTACGAAATAAGCGCAACAGCAAAATTTTTTGAATGATCGTCCGATTGATTGTGAATTGAATCGAGAGACAGCGCTAGTGCAAGCAATATTTTCGCTTTAATTCTTCAAAATTTCGTTGTGTTGAATTCATTTTCGGATAAGTACTCTATTGTCATATTAGATCAAGCAGTTATGTTATTATGATCCACTCTTATAACTTAAGATTCAGTTGTGTGAGGAGATTCGTGCATATCCTTAAAATCATTTCATTCTCCTTCAGGAATTGATGGAACTCCAATGCTGCCATAGAAACTTACAATGTACGAAACATTAAATGGCGAAAATACAGTAGCATTGATAAACCCGTCGAACGACGCCACCAATAATAATACTATTAAAAACGACCGCATGACGGTCGTCAATTACTAATAATAAATATAATAATGAAGTAGAAGTGAATTCCATTTCATTAATTTATTTCGCTACAGAAATTTGAATGCGTTTAAAAATTCAAATTGTATACGCTGAAAGCTGAATAAGTTAGGCGTATTGCTTTCGATTTTATCATAACTGTGATGTTTCGCTGCTGTTCGAACACTGAAACTTCGTTTGAGACCGGGATTTTCAGCTCTCTCGAAATTAGTTCTCAAATGCTTTGTAGAATTGTTTTCAATCCTGACTCATTCAACGGAAGTAAGGCGCTTTTTTTGCATAATTTGCTGATGTGGAATTTTATTTCGATGACTGACTGATTTGAAAATTACAATGAGGCGGGTGGTTGAGAACGGTGTGCGACTGAGAGGATCCTAAATACTATTACCAAAATTTTCAAGCATTTGTACGAAAATGAAGTTCCTTATTCATCCTGTCATTGTACTATCAATTCATGAGTTGATCGCTCATGAACTACTGATTGATCTTTTAGAGTAGCAATTTTTTTTGAGAGAAGGTTGATCACTGGAATAAGTTTGTGGTCGATAAGAGTGGCAGAATTCATTCCAGTTCTAACCACAAAAGAAGCTGTTTATGTTAAATGAAGGATACAAATTGAGAAAATAGTAATTTAGTAAGAATAGTAATCTAAAAAATCTAAAAAATAGTAAGAAAATAGTACAATAGTAAAAATAGATCTTTTTAGTAATTTTCTCACAGACAGTTCACATCTGACTTCCCGATAGAATTTTCCAACTGCTCATTTGCAGCTCTTCCTGGTTTTCATCATCAACCACTGCGGTTCCACGAGGATTTATCAGGTTTTCTCGAGAATGGCAGAATCTCGTTATGTGTCAAATCAAGAGCCCTTGCTCTCATCAGATCTACATACAAATCAGATTTCAGTCGCATGCATAATCCAAAATATTGCAGTGCTCACAATTCTTCATCGCTTCATGGAAATGTTCATCAAACGATTTTAAGGGACCACACGGCAATTCTATGATATTTCGATAAAATGTACTGCGATCAGAATTTTATCAATACTTATACTATCGAGCTGTAAGCCCAAAATGTTTCATCGAGCTAAGAAGCCCAAGATGCTACCAGTGTGCTCAGTGCTGAAGTTTTGAAGTTGTCTGATAAAAGTGTTAAATGAGTTCACACAGTTAATTTTTAGCACTGAGATGAAAGATTTAGTGCGAGGTGGATGATACAATCGAATAGCTCAGCTACATGACATGTTCCGCGGTCCTGATGGCCTAAACACGAGATAGAATGCGGAATCGCATGATAGTACAGAATCGTTCCGATGTAAATCAGTATTTTCGAAAATGACTACAACGACGTTAGTAAAAACTATTTGTGAATAAACAGATTAATAACTATTCAGCGATTAATTATCTTCTTAAAATCTTCATTAAACAGTGTAAAGAATTATTTAACTATTATTTCAAAGAATCCAATGCACAAAAACAATGAAGACGTTATATCATTTCTTGTTATTGAACATCAGTTTTGTTTCTTCTTCCATTTAATCGTCAGCATCCACGTTGGGTTCGTTCTGATATCTCAGGAAAAGATTTTCTCATTTCCTGCGAATAAATGTAATAATCGGCCGTGAGTCAGAAGATATAAAAAGGGGCAATTTACAGTTCACTCAAAAGTGGTCTGCTTGTAAGAAATTCAGCAATCTAAGAACAAATTGATTGCTTTAAAGGGAGTTCGTTTAACAGATTGATAATTCTATTCACTTTGTAATAATTCCTCCACTCTTGTTGTTCTTGCATTGCCGAGGAATCTGCTTCACGAGACACCTCTGCATCGAATGATTCAAGTGATTTAAGTCGCGCAGCTTGAACTCTTGGTAATCTCTCGTGTTCTTGAAGTATTCTCAATTTCTGAAAGCATGATGAGAAGTTGACCTGGTGAAGAAATTCTAGTTATTCAATCGAACTGGCTTCAACAATCAATGACCTGGTTTCTGGTATCGCGATGAGAATTAGATAAGCACCAACTATAGTGAAGAACGAAAAGAGAATGAAAGAAGTGTGCTAAAATACTCAATATCGTCTGCCAAACCTGGGAAAATAAAGCTTCCGAATCCTCTGGTGTGCACTCGGTAGATCTAGATTTCTCTGCAGTTTTTGACGTTTTTACAGAATCTGGTGGTTGTTCTTTTAATAAATACGTTACAATTACAATTATACTCGTTATAATTATTGCGCTAATCAAAACCGCTCCACCAATAATGAATGGCAAATAAGAGTTGAACAAGTTGTCCGACTGATCTGAAATGAAAACAGAAACTGAGCACATTCAAAAGCAAAAGTGCCAAGCATACTAAACTGTAGTGTCTGCAAATAATCAAACAAACTCTAACGAAAAACCCTTCTAGCAGGTTAGAAATAGTGAAATAAAGAGATCTATTTGAGAATATCTCTGAGTTCATATCCGGTGCCATATGTTTCCTGAAATCTCACGTTCTTGACGAGTCTCCAGCCGTTCCAGTGAATCTAACATCTTCTCGAATTTCACCAATGCTTTCATAGCCGATTCATACCTTTCTGTTTCTGCCTAGTAATCAGAGATACGGATGACGTTGTTTGTGGTGAAAGTCTTCATTGTCAAATCCATAATGATCGAGAGAATTGCAATTCGTTTGCCAATTGCAGTTCATCTCTTACTGAACAGACTCAAACAAAAACTAGTTTTATCCAACGTTATTGGTGAACACCATCTGATTCAGCAAAACACATAAACACGTACCAGTGTTGACTGATTTATATTCGCTGCCGCTTCTTGTGCTAAAAGCAAGTATAAAAATGCTATTTCCATGCCTTCTTCCAATGCTTTGTCCTGACGTTAATACTTATTCATTTATTGAATTGTTTATTTATTCATTTATTAACAATAATTATATCGTTTTCAGATCCCCGCTTATCCAATCTTCAGATGACAATCGACGATGCATAATTTCTCACTGATGTTATTTACCTCACGATTTCTCACATTATTTGTCAATTTTCTTTCTCTAAATTTCTAACGACCAATTTTTGCCAATAAATTTGCTAATTTATGATTTCTCCTGCATATTATCTTCAAACACTTCGATTGCACTAGTGTATGTTCTACGGGGATCATGTGGGTTAAACGCAATCACGATAATCGCTTTGTGATATAGCCGTGATGCTTTAACATCTTTTCATTAGAATTCTGAACTGTTCACACTTAAAGATCCGTTGTACCATTTGTTTATTTTCTCAAGCGAGTTCTTCGAATAATCCGAGAGTAATTACATTCCCAAGCAACCGGATGAGTAACTTCACGAAATGTCCACGTTTTTCAAGTGGTTCAAATCGCCCAAATACCTTTTCATTACGAACTGTTGTTGTTCTCTCATAGTCTTCAGGAATCACCGATCCAGTTTCTGCTGCCGGTACGCTATCAATTTCATTTGCAGACCCCGGATTATGAAAACTTGTAAATTTTGCATCGTTGATTGCGCTCAAAACTGAGTTCTCTTCAGTCATGTGCTGTTCATTACCCATATTGTATTCGAATGAATCCTTTTCCTGGAATGAACATATCCAAATTTTACAATATGAACATGTGAGTTTCTTGCCACCGCTCAGTCGTTAAAGCAAACTCTCCTCATGACCGTTTTCTTCCTATGTCGAAACGCTCGAATTATATTATCACACGATTTTATAAATGGAAGCATTCGTCTGAGAACAGAATCTGTTTATAACTAGTGTGAACCATTTCAGTTCCAAAAATAAACATGCTCTGTGTGAAAGCTTGAAATCATGTATCGCTCTGATTCGTAGCAGATTTTCGGTTTAAAATTCGCTCATCAATGATAAGCCGCAAGTCAGATGCATGGGATGCGATTGAATAACACCAGTAACATCATAATGGCAACATTCTTTCACAAATACTTTGAAAACCAAGCACGATGACCGATTTGCCTTGAAATCAAAGTATTCGTTTACTGTTCAGCAATCGGTAACCCAGAATTCACAAGTGAACCAAACTCACAACGCTTACATCATTACTAGACCACGGCGCAGTATTAACATCCAGCGGTCCGATGAACGCCAACACCACTAAAAACAACCGCCTCATTACAGCCGATATGAAACAATGGTAGAAAGACTCTTGGTCATTTGCTGATTGAATGCATGATTTTCATTTTAGATGGAAATTTCGTAAATTTGATTCATTTGTGGATTCCAAAAATCAATGGATGTAGTATTGACGGGACAAGTGTATGAATAAACACAGCAGCAAAAACTTGTAAAAATTTTCTCATGGTTTATGCTAATATTCATGTTAACTACACTTATAAATTAGATTTAGCCAAATCTGTACACTCGACGATTCTTTATGATGAAGTGAAACACATTGCGTTGCATTGTGTTGCAATACCTAGCATCTTGTACCTATATAATCATATGGGATACGCCCCACTTGGGGAACTAATGCTAGCTGAAATGAATCCAAACTGAACAGTGCTGACCTATTGCGCAGTAGAAGTCAAGTGCAACTGAAGTGAATCTATACTGGATAGCGTACACTTGAATTGCTTTATAGGTCAAATACCTACTAATACTGAACTAGAAGTCACAGACGACAACATTTTCTGTGCATATCACCAACTTTCTAATTTTCAAACAACAATGCCTGTTGAAGCTTACTGATCTCATCCTAGGATTTACGCTAGCATGCATGAAGAATTATATTATAAATGCTCTACTCGTTGTTGCATTGCTTTTCCATTCCTATTCTGTGCTAAATGAAATTTGAAGAATTGTCCTTCATAAGCCCTGTTTCCTTTCAAGATGGTCTATCATCCTATAATCTATCATCCCAGTTGTTTTTTGTCACATCATCATGTTTTTCGCAAGAATCAAATTCATTCTTCGAGATTTGTTTTAGTATAGTTAAGATATGTGTGACGATCTTCCCTCAATATATGATTACTCAATTCAGTTATACTTTGCTATATCACTAACAGAGTTTTGCTTTACTTCGTTTGTGGTAAGACCGGAACCTACGCAGTAGCTGAACTCCCCAAATAAAACAGTTGTCACCATGACAATCCCAAACTCACTGAAACGGACGGATACTGATAGCTCATCGATCCTTTCAAGCATTTTCGGTGTGATGTGTTGTAACACGTGGAAAAGCATTTATGCAGCTGTCGCGCCGCGCACTATTGATATTTCCAAATTTATCATCACCCCAATTTTTGAACTTACGTACAGGCAAAAGCTTCAAACTTGAGCCTGACCCTAGCATATGATATCGGATTGTATCCGGATGGTTTATGCGGGGACTCTACGCACTTTGCGATTCTATCTCGCTCATGGAACACCACCAAACCATGCCTAGCAATGTTTCCCTTCATCATGCCTGGCGTGACAGCTTCAAGAATACGATAATGATCAACGAGAAGATGAACAAAGGCACGTAAACACAAAATAATCATCACATTAATAACAACAAGAAATAATCATGGTAACAGGACAATCAAACAGATTAACATAAACAACAATAAAATAATCAAATTAACGTGTTTCATGCCTATGTATAAACAATAACAACAGCAACAGGACAATGAAACAAATATTAACGTAAACGCGGCATTTCAATGCCTACATCCAATCGAATAATCCAAAACAAAATAACCTGAACAAATTCTGAAAGAATACTTAAAAACGAAACAGAATCAGACGAGCTGAAAGCATTTTGATCCAACACAAAATTAGTTTGAAGTCAAGCCAAGCTATTGATAAGTGAACATTGACTCAGGCTTTGCCTCCATCTCCGCAAGGTATGAAAGCAATCCGAGGAATGTTACCTGCCCTGATATTCCATAAGTTATCATCCGAGTGTTCGGATTAATAACTATGAGAAAATTTCACAACATTACCTCAAAAATGCTGTCTCAGAAACACCTTATTGAGGACAAACACACCAACTCATTCCAAGCCTGAGGAGACTTTGTGCTAGCGGTCAAGAGAAAATTCTAACCTCTATGCGCAGCCCAAACCGCAGTCATCCAGCTCAACCCTGGCCCGGGACATAAGCTCTCGGAAGTGGTCAACTATTAAGAACAGAGGCTAATGACGTTAAAATTTGATGGTATTCAAATATTTCCTCGTTAACAAACTGAAGAACCCACAATGCTTCACATCCCATTTGGATGTATTTCTCAAAGTTATCAAGTGCCTGATTAGCACGGGCAATAGCTGCACTGGCATGGGAAATAAGGATGTCATCATAGAAGTGTATGAATGCCATCATGACACTAGCTAATAGATAAGCTTCGGCGAGTAACCACAAACACCTGAGAGATTTCTCCTCATAACACATTTGATAACATTGGAACTTTATTCCAGCTGTTATCAAACAGCACTACGAGGGAGACGTTCTTCGAGTCACCAGTCAGCAACTCGACTCTACAGGATGAGTGGTCCAGGCGAACTTTCCAGACCTACCGCTAACTTCATAAGGCGATTCATACCCTACGTTCTTGAAACTCACTTTTATAGGGATTCTTTTTTCTTTTCATATGCCAGTGTAGCTATTCAAAACAAATCTGAAGAATCCACCATGCTTCACATCCCATTTAAATGGATTTCTCAAACTTATCAAGTACCTTATTAGCATTAAAGACAGACAATAACTGCTCCGGCAAGGGAAATGAGGATTGCATCAGAGAATGTGTATGAATGCCATCATGACACTAGCTAATAGATAAGCTTCGGCGAGTAACCACAAACACCTGAGAGATTTCTCCTTAGAATGCATTTAGCAACATTGAACTGATTGAAACGATTTCATATGTGCAAGCCAATGGTCAACCCGATTATAATTCCCCCCTGTTAAGAGAAAGTGCGCACAGTGAGTCCGGGAACCCTCGTTACCTGAGAAAATGCACGAACACACTACTCAGGCCAACTTACGCGCAAGCCCTATCCCCGGTCAAATCGGCGCCTTTCCCGGGCCGGGAACGCCCGTAATATGTTCCGATGAATAAATGCTAGCGATACTCGGGTAAATATCGCTAGCATATTTTTAGTTGTTTCTCCCCGATTCGCCGAGACTGCCGGTAGGCGGGGAACGCCTGTCGCATTTACCTAAACCTAGCCCCTCTTGTTGGCAGCTCGACGGGTTGGGATCACCCACGCAATCAAAATATGCTTCTTAAAAATGACCATTAACTGCACACATGATATCGCACTCAACTCACTTCAGCTGTCACTAAACAGCACTACAAGGGAGACGTTCTTCGAGTCACCACCTAGCGACTCGACTCTTCAGGTGAGTGGTCCAGGCGAACTTTCCAGACCTACCGCTAACTTCATAAGGCGATTCATACCCTACGTTTGTGGAACTCAATTTTACAGGGATAGTTTTCTTTTTTCATATGCCAGTGCAGCTATTGTCAAACCCAGTCACAGCTCTTCCCGCAACAAACTATATATTCTCTCATGTGATACCTTTGATTCTAAGAAGCGATCAATTTCGACAGCTTCTTTCTCAGCCATGACAAGACTAGGATACTGCGTCAGGTTGTGCATAGATAGCTAAGTATTCCCCTAAATCGCATGCTAATATGGCTCACTATAACTAACGTTTGACTAAGCAAAGTCAAAGTCCGCTAGGTGCTACATCAACTGAAGTCAACATGTGATAAATTTCCAGTCAAGCCGTTTCAAAGTTTTGGCTTAGTGGGCTTATAATACAGTCAGAGTCAAGCTAAGTCAAGTCAAAGTTATGTCTAAGTTAAATCAAATTAAGTTAAGCTGCGACAGCTACCTCAATACACATCAGCAAATATGCTAGTCTCATTTCTATGCTAGAGTCCAACACGAATTCAAGTAATAGAGTCCACATTGAGGATGAGAGGGGAAATGGTGAGGTGTAGAAACTGAAAAAAATTTCAATCAGGTGGGATGGGCCATATCTGTAGCCAGTCCAAGTCCCTACCTCTGGCTTCGGAGTTAAGCGGGTCGTTACGTGCCGCATCCCTCCTTCGCCCTACCCATGTCCCTTATGAAAAGGTTTACAGTATTCACAACAACAATGAATGTACAAAATGAATAAATAATTAAATAAATAATGAAAACATACATGATAATTTGTGGCAATATACATGAATATATACATTATATGTAATATACAATTCAGTTAATTCAAAACAATAAAGAATAAATAGAAAACTGAATCCAATAGGTAATAATCTGAGTCAGAGTTTATAATATTTTTCCCCTAATATCAAATTGCTTCAAATGACTTAAACTTCTCAACATTTGACAATACAGTGACAATAACATTATTACATCGCAATGATGGTAACATAACGCAAATAACATTAACAATTCAATTAAAAAGTACTAAAAATATCCCCCCAGTTAAAACATATGAACCATCATTAATACCTTCACAAATTTATCATCGACAATAATTACATTGAACAATACACTATAATATTTGTCACTGTATTGTCTTCTATACTTAATTGTTCGCAACACATACAAACATTATTCACAATATTCATAAATGAATTAAAGAATAAAAGAATGAAGAATGTAAAAAAAGTGGTCACTGACCACGACTGAATTTTATTTTGTGTCCCTAAGTACAAGTCTGAAACTACTAACCTGGCACTTCTTTGCGCCACGATGTTACATTTGCTGAATATTGTTGAATATTATTGTTGAATTGTTGATTGCTGTTGTTTGATACAGCCAGGTAATACTGTTGAATACTGATTATGAGATTGATAAATACTTTTGATACTGTTGAATATTGATAAAGACGAACTGATACCACCAGATCTATCGAATCGGTCATCAGCCCGTCACCATCGGTTGCTGTGTCTCGTCATCCAGTTCGAACCATCAGTACGCGATTCTACCTACAATTGGATGACGGTTTAATGCTGACAAGATGTATCATTTTAAAGCAAATATCGCATTGCTACATTTTCCAAAATATCAACATCTTTATCAATATTATGTTTATTATCACA